>CM034464.1:1401262-1422390 GCA_019925255.1 Litchi chinensis | reverse complement strand
AAATAAGAAAATCACAAATTTTAACTTTTGAAAAAAAACCTATCCCCCCAAAATCAAAAGGGTATTTGTGTCCAAAAAAATAAGACTTGAGACTCAATTGTTAACTTTATTGAAATAGGATAAAATTGTCAATTCAATAATTGAAAGTGTCATCTGCTGATATTTCCTCTAATTTTTTTCTTTTTATTCCTTTTAATGTTGGGGTTGATTTTTTGTAATTATATAATTCAACTGAGGTATGGAGTAAGATAGAGGTCCAATTTGGTATTGCTTTTGAAAAGTCAAATTTAATTATTTAATAATTTTGATATAAAAAGATATTTGGTGAAACTTTCTAAAGTGATTGTTTGATAATCCATATAAATTTGACTATTGTTTTAAGCTGTATGTGGAGAGTTATTTTTGTAAAGCGATTATGAAATAATTTGTTTCTAGGATTTAAATAATTTTTTCAAATGGTTAAATCATTATCATTAATTTTAACTGTAGTTAAATCCCAACCCTAATTATAGAAATATATATTATATATTTCAAATAGAAATTAAAATATGTTATTTTTTATGTCTACTTTAGATATTTTATAAATTCATAGTAATATAAAATCTAACTAAATTATGCATACTGCTTTTGAGATTTGTATCAATTTTAATAACAAAATTAAACTCCAAATATATTGATTACTTTTACAGCAAATTATTTTTTTTAGACCAGTAACGGTAACTATTTTAAAAGCTACGACAATACCAAATTAGCCCAGAGTGTTTTCTTTTTTTTTTTTCAATTTTTTTAATAATTAGCTTTACTGAAAAATGATATATGATTTTAAAAAAGAATGATATGTAATTTTGTTTGTACTTAAAATTATTAACAGCTGACTTCGTTTAGTAAGGTGATCATTAGGCAATGTACATGCTCGGGCCAACAAGTTTGCAAGTGTTGGGCCCTGCAAGCTCAATACATACAATTATGTTGGGTTTCCCACCACGGCATTGGGCTTTGGTATGGGCTGTGAAGCATACCACTTTTATGTAACTTTCTTTTTAATGGATTGTAGTTTGGAACATTATTTGGATTTTGGATAAAATTAAAGTTCAAAACCAAGAGAAAGTCATATTTTTAAGGTTTTTTTTTTTAAAATATAAATTTGAAATTAATTTTCATGTAGTGAATACTATAGAGAAATATAACTTAAATTTGAATTTTTTTATTACGTCTTATGATTGAGAGACATTTTTGAATCATAAATTAAACCGTTCTTGAATTATGGATCAAATGGAATCAAAATTCTCTATTTAATATCGCTTGTCAAAATCAGGTGATAATTATTTCATGCTTATTTTGAAGGGCATCAAAGAAGTGAATAGTGGATTTATTGTGGAATAAAAAGATATGATTTGGCATGTCTGTATAATTTTGATTGCATATTACACATGAATAAAAATTATCAAATTATTAATTCTCTTAGATAACTTATATTATATCTCTCTCTAATTGTCATCCTAATGAAAAATTCAAATTCTACCTTAACACATAGCTATGTCTGTCTTATTCAAGATTTTATTTTATTAATTTAGGCAATGTTTCAATCATAATAACTTGGGATAATCCCAATTTCGCCCTGTAGTTTAATATAATAGTCAAAAAACCCCTCTCGATTTATAAAATCGCTAAAAATCCCCTATAGTTTATATAAATATCCAAAAAACCCCTTATTGTTTATAAAAATATCCAAAAAACCCCCTACCGTCAACTAAAACGTTAAAAACCAATGTTTGACCGTTAATTAGAAAGGGCAAAATTGTCAATTCATTATAAAATAATTTTAAAAATTTGAACAAATAGATGAATGTCACGTGTGCTGTAAAAAATTATTTTTTTAATAATTAATAATTAAAAAATATATTTTTTTTAAATAATCTCCATACATAATTAAAAAATAAAATAAATAAAAAAAATTCAAAACACTTCTCTCTCTCCTCTCTCTCTCTTTTTACGTCTTTGATGTCTTCTTCTTCTGTTCTCCTTTCTTCTTCTTCTCTTCTTCTTCTTTTTTCTCTTCTTCTCTTCTTCTACTCTTCTTCACAAACGCCGTTTTGCATCTGGTTTCAATCGAACCCAGATGCGAACCCCGCATCTGGGTTCGATTTCAAACCCAGATGCGAACCCCGCATCTGGGTTCGATCGAACCCAGATGTGAGTTCAACCCAGATGCGAGTTCGCATCTGGGTTCGATTAGAACACTGTGTTTGTGTTCGTAATCGAACCCAGATGCGGGTTCGCATCTGGGTTCGATTTCTTTCGAATCCAGATGTTCATATGGATTCGATTTCGAACCTAATGAACATCTGGGTTCGATTTCTTTTTGTTTTGTGTTTGTTTTGTTTTCAATGACATTTTTTTCTTCAATAGGTTTTAATGAGATTTCGAATTAATACATATGTTGGTGTTTAGTTGATGTGAAAATATGGTTTCATATCTAAAGATTGATAATGATGGTTTCATCTTTGGTTCATCATTTTGTTGTTAAGGATGATGATGATGATTATGTGTAAGAGATCACTGGATAAATGTTTGAAAATATTTTTTGTTGTTTTTATTTATTTTTTGTTAATTTTTATTTATTTAATTTTGTTTTTATTTTGTTTTATTAATTTTTTAGCTTTTCTATTCTTGAGGGTAATTTCGTCATTTCGCTCACTATAACGGTCAGAATTTACTATTCACTAACAGACTGAACAGAAGGGGGAAAATGGAATTTATTCAAACTAGAGGGGGAAAATTAGCTATTAGATCAAACAAGAAGGGGAAATTGGGATTATCCCTAATAACTTTTAGTTTAAATTTGAACAAAGTAAACATTTGAATGTGAGTTTAATTTGTTTTTAAAATGAAGAAGCTTTTACCAGAGAAGAGAGAAGTGAAGAAGGAAAGAGATAGTAATTTGAATTAATGAAAGACAAATTTTTAGGTTCACTTAGATAGATATTATAAAAACTCGACTCAATTTTTAATGTTAATTTAGAAACTCTCCAGATTTTGTTTAATTTGTGTCATTCTATGGAATTTTCGCACGCTCCCCCTTCCGTAGCCTACATATCTCCATCCTTATTATGAATAGTTCAAATCTCATAATTCATATTTATTATTATGTGTGGGGGAGATTTTGTCTCAGCAATATTTTCCGTCTCATATTATAGGAGTAGAGTACATTTCTTATTTATGACAATAGATATAAAACCATATATGTAGTAATTAATTTTAACAGCTTTTGATAAATTTTTGAACCTGTAAATGTTTGAAGAGAATAAATTAGTTTTGGCAATCTAAACTACCATTGATGTTGTAAGTTGTAGCTAATTCTAGTATTACCATTGATAACACCATTAACCAAATTATTCATTAATTTTGCTTGTTTCATAGATGAAACTCCATTAATATACTGCAAATGTGTTTCAGTGGATGAAACACTTTTATTCAATTACAAGTTACACACGTACACCACCAGGCATGATGATCACATGTCTCTTTTATAGTACTAGAAAATCAAATGCATGCATGCAGCTTCAATTAATTTACTACAAACTTCTGCTACTGCATAAACCATGAAGTCATGATCATGAATCATGGTTTCTGATCAGTTTTCTGTTTACAATCGAAGTAGCAGAAGCATTTCCACTTGGACTGACGTTTGTGACACGCTCCATGCTTAGCACTTTCCCAAGTCTTGCATTGTGAGTCGCAGTGGCTTGTAACCTTGCAGTCTCCTGACCATGTTAGACTTGCCCTCTCACATAAGTTTGCTTCCACCATCATCAACTCTACATAAGATAAATATTAGATGCCTATTGAGGAACCATGTAATTTTGCTACAAGTACTGCAACTGTTTTTGGGTTCATTAAGTTTCAAAACAATCATCTTATACTATAATGTTATATATGTAATGTAGATCAATATATATAATTTTTATATATAGTAATTTACATTACATATGTAATCATAAAATTACAGGGATTCTACGTATTTTCAAGGGAGATAAATTTTATTTGATTTTATATTTATATAGATTGAAACTTCTGAACGAAAAAACTATATATAATATATGGGCTCTATAAGAGCGCATTGTTATGTAAATTGAAACCATGAATATAATAATTAATTTACATCGATGTATATTAAAATTCCACTACCAAATATGTGAAAAATCTCTCTACTGATTATCTCTCTCTCTCTCTATATATATATTATGTGTGTGTGTGTGTATATAAGAGATCACGTACAGTTTCTTACCAGAAATCTTAGATTTGTAATACTACAAAATTAGGATTTAACAACAAGAATACTGTGAATAAGTCTTTTCTTGCTTAGATAGATCCAGGTGTGATGAAAAAACTCACCAGAATTTGCAATGAGAATGAAGACGAACATTATTGCAAAGCAGTGTAGAGATTTGAGTGTGTGAGCCATAATTTCTCCTGCTTAATTACTTAAAAGTTGTCATGAAGTATTTGTGCATGGGAGCTATTAATTTATAGTGCTTGTAGAATGACTAGAATATTATGCAGAGAGCACAGAAGTGCCTTGGTTGAATTTTATGGCTAAGTTCAACAATTGAACAGCACTTGTATTGTCAAAAGGCTATCAGGCTAGGCCAAATTAGCTCAATTGCGTGTAGAATACATATGATTCTACAGATATTGTACTATCGTTATGTCTCAAATATAAATCAAAATCGAATTACAAAATATACTTTAATTAATGAATTTTAATTCCTTTTTCTTTTTCTTCTTTTATGAGAATTATACTTATTTGAGAAGATGAAGTTGACCTGTTTAGCATAAAGAGGGATATTCCTTGTTCACTATCGAATAATCACTTGTTCATAAACTTCACATGGCTAATAATTTTCATTCCCCATCTTATTAAAAACACTTCCGCTCCGCAGCCCTATCTGGCCAGCAATCCCCTCTAGGCTGTTTAGTAATAGCTTCTATAGGCACCATGTGCGTTTGTCTCGAATTTCGTCAGATACAAAGCAACAAACTTTAACGTACCTTTTATTACAATATTCTTTAATTAGTTTCTGGATACCAAATCTAAAGGTTTTCATTAATAACATTGATTTTGATGTTAGTGACGCTATTGATGGTTAGTAATATGCCCCTCTCATTTAAACATTAAAGATTATGAAAACAAATTGTTTTATCTTCCCCCAATTCTGAATTTACCATAATAATTAAAGAAAAATAATATGAACAATAATTTTGAATTCAAAAAACATGAATTCATCATGTAGACTATATTACTGTGTGCGTTCACCAATAGCTTAAATTGCATGTTGTTGTAATGCTGAAGGGCTTTGACAACGTGGAGTGCACATTATCTTTAGGCTTATGACAACGCACACTACACATTGTGGTAAGTTACGGCAACATGAATCTCATGTTGTCATAGACTATTGATTCATGTATTCATACCTTCCTCTTATTTTGTATTCACACTTTCTTTCATCTCTAAAACTGATAAAATTCATCATTGAAAAACTCAAAACTACTAAACAAGTTTAGTCTTTCTCATATTTCAATGGATGTAGCACTTGATTTTGGCATGATTCTGATCACTATATTATTGATCATATTTATAGTCTTGGTTCAAGATGACAAGTAATGTGCAAAGTTGCAACGTGTTAGCAATGTGTATTATCGTGCAGAACATGCAACATCGTGCATGTCATTGCATCCCTGTCGTAAACCCCTTCTACAATATATATTCTTTGCATGTTGTCATAGGTAATCTACGACAACATAGAACCCATATAAATTGTCTTTTGCACATTATTGTAGGTCTAGTTTTTTGTAGTGAATTTCATTGATGTACAATATTAGTTTATGTTAACATGTACAAAATTTACAATTAAATGTCACAAAATTTCTAATTTTGAAGACTATTATTTAACTTCACAATATTATGATTAATATTATAAATTTAACATCCAATTTTATAAAATAACATCGTAGTATAATAAGCTGTTGTTATATTTCTATATTATTGTTATATATTATCACCATTCATTTTGTTAATCAATTGAAGAAAGATGAAACATGTTAAATATGTAATGTCATCATTGTCATGTTCAATCCAGTATTAAGTCATGGATCAATTAGCGCGCCCAGCAATTATCCCACTCACAATCACAACATACAAGGCCCTTAACCAGGCCATTCACAATCCAAATACCGATTCGCATTACTTGGGGCATTTATAATTTCAAAACACAAACAAGTAGCTTCATATGGATACGCTTATAAACAAATAAACACATTCCACTCAAAATAAAATAATATTATAAATGACTCTGAAGTAACCAAGTAATTTGGCAAAGGAATTCTAATGGACTAAAAGTAACAAAATCATAAATTGTTCACTTTGGACATACAATTACTGGTTTGTTTAAATAATACAAAAAGACATTTTCATTAACGACGTGAACTCTTAGATGACTCATCAATCAAGGCGTTTCAACCAAACAACTAGTGCATATAGGAAAACATTCATGTACAACAAATAGTATAAAAACCATTAACGAAGTGAAATTTTAAGTGACTTATGATAACTCGAAATAAGAACTTTCATTTCCTCTAAAGATCATTTCTCTTCTTTTCTCTTGGATTAATATATATAATTTTCTTTTGGGTTAGAGCCCATGTACAAAGTCCATTATTCAAGAAAATTAATTATCACTTTTTTTTTAATTACTGGGATCAGTTTATGATGTGACTAGAACTAACTGCGATTTGATTTTGAAATGCAATTCGGAGATCAACTTTCAAAAAACGGGAGGAAACAACTCATATACGTAGAGAAAATATACCCATAGAAATGAGATTTAAGTGAGCTGAACTTATGATCTTTACATGGGTGTGTTGTGTTTATCATCACGCCATGACTTCTTTTTCAATTAATTATCAATTTATCACCTTAAACATGACAACTAAACATTGATCACAATGTAATATTTTAATTTGTTCTAATTTGAAAGTGATGGCTACTAAACTCTTATTATTTACTCTTGTTTTGCAAGTTCAAAAGAGCAAAACTGGCTACTTGTACGTCTCTATATAAGTAATCTAAAGGACAACTTGTAACCTAATCTAACTTCAAACAGATTTACAATTGACATTATAATCATATTTTAATAACATAAAAATAATGTAATTAAGGTTAAGTTTTTATGAATATTAATTATAGTCCACTAGACAATATTGATTCTTTATTATTTTATAATACTCGATATTCTTATTATTTTATGGTGTTACAGAAAGCCACCCTTTGTATTAAATTAACCATTTACAAATAATACAAGGAAACTTAATTTTTTAATTTAAATATTAAATTTCAGTGGGTTGATACATTTCATAATAAGTAATAATATATTTTTTAATAGTTTTACGTACAACTTTGGAACAATAGAGTTTTGCAGACGACCAACTACTGAAAAATATAATAATGGAGGTCTTTTGTCAAACCTAGTTTGGGATCAAAACAAAGTTCGGCTAACAAAACAAAGATTGACTCATAATATTGATGCATCTTTATAATTAGTTTACATTGTCACAACTTATGGTGGGGCGGGTCGAATTTAAATTATAATCATATTGGTAAATCGTCTCTTCTATCCTAATTATAATCAGAATGAATAAATTGTCTCTTCTATCCAATCGTAATGGATGACGATATTTTGCTTTTGATTTTCAGATTTTAAAATCAAAACAAATTTGTATTTATATTTTATTATAAACAACCAGACAGACTGGTCTAGACCACACCAAAAAAGATTGTTATTTCTCTATCTATTTTTCTCCATTGATGTAAAGATCGATCATAGCCGGCCTTTCGATGAGGCAAAAAATATTAGATTATGCAACGTTTGTCATCTATCAATTATTACCCACATGTCATCGATATTGGCTCCATACAAAATCCAGAAAGATGTGATAAATTTAAAAATTAGAAAATGAAAGAAAGAAAGAAAAAAGCAATTTTATATTGATTGATCCAAGAAAAACAATTATTTTTCGTCTATTCATATGTCAAATTAATTATTTTTTGTAAGAAAAAAAAAAAAAAAAAAAAAAAAAAAGATTCCCTATTTGAATGTGCTCCTACGTTCGAACTTTTTGAAATGATTGATTAATTAAGCGGATGACAAACCATAATATAGCTAACAAAATTTCAATGCATTTTAAATTGTTTAATTGGATTTGATTCATGAAAAAGAAAAAAAAAAGCGTTTACAATCAATAACGGACTCAAAAAAATTGTTTAAGAGGCACATAAATAAAGTAATAAAAATATCAAAAACTAAAAACTACTATATATAATGTTTTTATGTAAAATAATGTTCAATAACACTATATAATTTAAATAAAATGAAACATACACTATATAATTTAAATAAAATGAAACATACGTAATATTTAAGCAAAATAAATAATCTTATATTTAAAATTTTTTATAAAATTATTAAATAATAAAAAATAAATTATGTAAGGTTATAATTTTTTGGACGAAGTTTTATATCTTGAAAATATTAATAGTACTTATATATGAGAGATTTAAACAAAAAAAATTGAAAAAAAAGGAAAATATTAATTAATTAGAAGTAAGGAAAAATATTATAAGTATAAAAATTAGGTCTGATAAAAAAAATAAAAATGAGGGAAGTTAATTATATTAGGAATATGAAGAATAAATAATAGAGTTAAAAATAATGATAAACAACTTGAAAAACGAAAAAAAAAAAAAAAAAAAAAAAAGACTCAAAGAAGAAGTATCCGGATAAAAAAGGAAAACGATTACCGGGAGGAAATCAGCTTTAAAATAAAATAATAATAATAATAATAATAATTAATTAATTAATTAATTAATTAACAACTTCTGTCCTGAGATAACAGTATAACAGTGCAACACAGACTACACAGTTATTTCAAATTAAAAACAGTACAACACACTTTACATACAAAAATTAAAATAGTAGTTAGTAGTAAGTGTACAACACACACAAATCCTGCTTACAGTGAAGTCATTAAGTCTGGTAACCATCCACGTTTTCACTTTCATGCGTCTCTCTTTATCTAAGTGTAATTTTTTTTATTTTTTTTTAAGGGTAAATAAATCTCACATGCATCAAAGAGACTTGATGATGATGATGATGATGATATATTTTTTTTCTTTTTTATTACGCTAGTTTTTCTTTTAACTATTAAAAAAGTATGAGTTTTGAAATTAGTATAGAAAAAATGAATTGAATTTTTTTAGTATCATTAGTTTATTCTCAAATTATTTCCATGTTCATGAAAAGAAAAATGAATTCGCTTGCAAATTAATGATGTTAAAAAAAATAAACTTTAGTTGCAAAATCCTTTTTTCTTTTGGATTTGTTAGGATTTTCACTAATTAATTAACAATGATTCCTTTTAAAATCTTCTAAATTTGAGTAGAGTGCAGTCTTAAGGATTTAGTAATAATTTTAAATGATTGATTAATCAATATTGGCAATCATATATACTTCAACAAGTGTTTGCGATTCTATTTCCATCTAAGAATAATTATTCAAATATTAATTAAAACAAAAAATCTGAAAGTGAAGTACTTTATGCCTAGTCTATTTCAATAAAATATGGACAACTCAATATCGACTGTCAAATAATTATAAATTTTATTATCTCAATTAATAATTAAACTAATGAAAAAAATTCCATAAATATTTGGTGACAGGACCACGAAGATGAAAGATACGTATCTCTACCTTGTTGAATACTCTGTCAATTTTGTAGCATCAAAAGAAATAATTAAGTCTTAAATATATATTAATTTGTTTTCTCAGCAAATTTAGTTCTTTATGCTTCCATTTATTTGTCTCTTTTTTTTATGTCTATAAAATTTTAGAAAATGTTTTCTAATAAAAATTGTTTGTCAATCAAAAGTTGAAGGGAAAAAAAGATAGTCTAAAATTATATAAAATATGCTAGATATCTACTTTTTCACAAGATAATATTTGGAATCTTATTCTTCTTCTTCTTATTATTATTATTATTATTATTTTATTATTATATTAATTTGAGGTTACATATAAACATAAGAATCATATCACTGAACCGGTCACATCTTAGATATTACAAGAATGCGCTATCCTGAACCGTACATTTGTGTTCGAATTTCTAGATGTAGCTAATTAAAGGCATAGTCCGAAGCAACTATTATGCTACATGTTTCTGCATGGTCAATTTCATGATCGGTCAGCTGTGGTTCAGCGGCTGTAACCTAACGTTCTAATGTCCACTAGTCATCATGCATGCAAGGTCCATGCCAATAAAATATTCAGAATTCAAGTCATTTTATTAGTAATCGTGATAATTTACGTTAAGTAGCTATTATATTTAAAAGTTTATGTGTACAAATAAGGATTTATGTATATAAAATTAATAAGTTAATCACATAATTATTGTTCCATGTAATTTAATAATATAATTCACTTATTCAATTGGATAATGTTTTAATAAATTCGAATCATTACATGATTATTAATAAATAGAAATAAGAACAATAAATTCTTAATCACGTTAGCAAAACTTGAATACACGTATTGATTTAAATGTCAAACTCAAAGCTAATTGAGATAACTCAAATTTTCTCGAGTCTATGATAATTAAAATTAGTTCTAAGTCATGTTCAAGTAGTAATTTAAAATTTTTTAATTGAGAGCCTACTCGTGTAATTAAGTAATAAACTTTCATGTTAATATATATATATATATAGAGTTAAAAAGAAAAGAATACAAACTCGTTGTTCTTGACTAGTAGGTAACAGTCATGATATATAATCATGACATGATGTGAATATCAAAAAAGGCATTTGAATTTATTCCGTCCGAATCTTCAAAAAATAAAACATATTTGATGATTGTTGATGAAGTGAGGTGAGAGAAAAAAAAAAGTTAGAAATGTGACAGAATTTACTACTTTTAAAGATAATAGGCACCACAAATCAACTAAAGGATAGATGGTAAATATGCTAATTTATTGAATTCAAAATCCAATGGTATATATACTATTTTATTAGATTTTATATTTTTAATGTAGAATTTATTTTATATTTTTATTTTATTTAAAATATGGAATTCTTTAACACTTGTTTCATTGATTCGTCGTTAAAAATAATGATATATGTTTTTAATATTTTAAAATGCAGTAAAAGCGGACGTGCCCTACTTCAAATATTTAGACAATGTTTATTAAGTGTGTGAGTGCTCAAATTTTTAGTTAAAGGATATTATAAAATTTTGCTTCCAATTAAGTTCACAAAACATGCTAATTAAACAATCTCAAAATTTGTGTACTCGCGCTCACAACACCAGTATCAAATATGTTAATCTATCTCAAACTTTATCATTAGTTCGCATGTGATAGTTGAAATCTTCATTTATTGGTACATGAGTTTATAACCATGCATAATATAATTTAATGGTTAAGAACGTCTTTTATTATGATGATATTTTAAGTTGTAGTAATTCTGTATATAAATAATATTTTAACGAAAAGTAACATATTTAAAGATCCTAATCATGTGATATCTTAGCTAGACATTTCATTTCACATGGTCAAATTGTGTTAAGATTTTGTTAAAATCCAAATACAGCGCATGTTTGGACGTGTTTTATGTAGTGACAAACAACGACAAGTATAAATAAAGAAAAAAATATGAAAATCTCCTAAATGAAAAATAATATCACTGAATCCCAATTTTAAACATAAAAAATGGATGATGATTTCATATTAATTTTATTTTTAGGGATATTTTAATAATATTTCATACAATAGTAGTATCGTAGGAAAGGTTTGCACGTGTTTTATGTAGTGACAAACAATGATAAATATAAAATAAAGAAAAAAATATTAAAAATCTCTTAAATGGAAAATAATATAACTAAATCCCAATTTTAAACATTAAAAAAAAAGGATGATGGTTTCACATTAATTTTATTTTTAGGGATATTTTGATAATATCTCATATAATAATAGTATAGTAAGAAATGTTTGGACGTGTTTTATGTAGTGACAAACAATGCCTACTTTAGCGCATCAGCTTTAAAAATCACAGGAAATAAGTCAAAATAATGAGTAAGCAATATTGTAGATTCAATTACTGGGTGCTTTTGTTGGAAGATGAATGTTTTGTAGTTGACTTATTGAGCGATTCATGTGAAACTGTCTTTCAATTAACAGATTTCAAAAATGATTCAGATGCCACAAAATTTCTTTTTTAAACTATATAAATTATAGACTGGTTGTTAACTTATAAATTAACGTGCATTTTCATAATTACATGGTAGGGCTGGCCGACATAGCATTCGATTTAATTTCTATTGGAACCAAACCGAACCAAATTTTTTTTTATTCTCAACATTAAGAATCGAATATGAAAAAAATAAGGATTGAAATCGATCTGAATCGAACACAATCGATCAATTTAGTTCAGCTCGATCCTCATCGATTTTGGGCCCAAAAAAGGTAAACAAGAACATAATTGCACAGAAACACATATACCCTTATCGCCTTGAAGCTGAGAGAGTATGGTTTTAATCACATTGATGACTATCAACATTAGAAGAAGCCACTATTTATCAAATAAACAAGAGCAAATTACAATTTACCCCCTAGTTGAAACGCATTCACAGACGAAGCAATAGTTTTAGTATTATTGCAATTTACTCCCCTACCGTTAGTAAAGTTCTGTTATATTTAACGGTAAACAATATCAAATCAGTGAAAAGACGAAATTACCCTCCTATATATAAATTCTCTCTCTTCCTCTCATCAGACTCTCTCTCTCTCTTCTTTGGCTTCTCTTCCTCTCACAGACTCTCTCTCTCTCTTCTTCCCTTTCTTCTTCTTCTTCGAACCCGATCTGGGTCTTCTTCTTCTTCTTCTTCTCTCTTCTTCTTATTCTTCTTCTTCTTCTCTTCTTCTTCGCTTCTCTTCTTCTTCTTCTTCTTCTTCTTCTTTCTTCCTTCTTCATCTTCTTCTTCTTTTCTTCCGCTTCACCTTCTTCTTCTACTATTCTTCTCTTTTCTTCCTCGAACCCGATCTGGGTTCATCCGAATGAACCCAGATTTTGGGTTCGCGAACCCAGATTCTGGGTTCCCATGAACCCTTTCTGGGTTCACACGAACCCAAATTTCTGGGTTCGCGCGAACCCAGAATCTGGGTTTACGAACCTAGATTTCTGGGTTCACGTGAACTCAGATATCAGAATTTTTTTTTTAAAAAAAATTTCTTCTTTTTTTTATTTTTTATTATTTGTGATTGTTTGGGTTGATGATTTTATTTTTTTAATTGGTGATTGTTTGGCTTGATGATGAGAATGATAGGATGAAGTTGGATTTTTGGTTGTTGATTGGATTGAACTGATGATTGTTTGGGTTGATGATTTTTGGTTGTTGATTGGATGGAAGTGGTGATTGTTTGGGTTGATGATTTTATTTTTTTAACTGGTGATTATTTGGATTGATGATGGGAATGATAGGTTGATGTTGGATTTTTGGTTAATATTTGAATTTTATTTTATTTTCTTAAATTGATCTCTACTATCCATCTCAAGATAGACAGTGGAAATCTGATTAATTTTTTTTTTATTTAAGTTATTTTAAAATTTAGTTTAAAAAATTAAAAATGAGGTTAAAAAGACAATTTTACCCCTCACATGGTTAATTTTAACGGATGAATGTTAACGGTAAGGGGGTAAATTGTAATAATATTGAAACTATTGCTCCATCCGTGAATATGTTTCAACGAGGGGGATAAAATTGTAATTTGCTCAATAAACAAAATGAAAATAGATCTAGGCAATAAAAAGTTGAAACAATAAGAAGAGAAAGAGCTGCTTAAAGTATATGAGAGAAGTAGACCAACGGCAACGGGTTGGTGAACAGTTTGGCGACGACAGTTAACTTTACAATAATAATGTTTAACTTTACAATTTTAAATTCAAGCTCTAAAAGACGGTAAAGAACAACTAATACGTTGGAAAGTAATCCACATACGTGAGGAAAATGTCTATATAAGTGAGACATAAGTGAGTTGAACCTATAACCTTTACATGGGTGGACTGTGGTTTACCACCATGTCGCAACCTTTTTATCGAAGAATTAATAGTTTTATTTGTTACTAATAAGTATCATAAAAAATTAATTAACAGTTAGAATGCGACGGAATTTACTTTTCTTTGTGGTCTAAATCATTATGTGCCGCGACGTTACTGATGAAACATTCTACCAAATCCTAATTCCTATCATGTTTTGTGTTGATTAGACTTTTATCCACCGGTCATGTTTTATATGGTATGTTTTGGTGTGACAAATTATCATTAGAATTTATGCTTGATAAAAGAGTTAATATAAACGAAAGTAATTTTTTTAAGAAAATAGATCTATAAACAGTGACATAATTAATTTAAATGAAAACTTTTCTTTTATAATGTATTTCTATGTTGAAAGACAATATCTGTACTCAAAAGACAAAACAATAATTTTTTAATAATTAGTGAAAGACAGAAAGAGGAAGGGTTTCACTTTAACAAAATAGGTGCTTCGTATAAAAAGCGTCTTATTATTTCAATAGTTCTATTAATTTGAATGTTCCATTCTCAATTTCATGTTTTAATTCACAAGTTTCATATTACATTATTTTAAATATAATATATTATATACTAATACTTAAATTTCACAAATTGGATACATGTAAAGATACTTGAAATTTGATGTTCCATTTCACTTATTCACATTGTGTTTCAATTTAATTGATATCCAAGCATGATGATGTAATTCTATGGATCACATAAGCCACTATTAGATTATAGATCATATTTCATAAGATGCAATATATATAATGATTTTATCATTAGTATCTTTTAATTTTAAAAAATTAAAACAAACCAATCAAATTCTATACTTTCTCTCATAAAATAAATTTTTCTTTCTATTTAATTTAAATATAATGAATGAATTTAATTAATGATTTTATCATTAATATTTTTTATTACATTTGTCCAATTATTGAGTCCTTTCATTGAGTGAATGTTTAATTTATATCGCATTTGTAGAGGGATCTCATTTTATATTTATATACACATAGATTGCGGTTCTCAAAGTAGGCATCGTCCGTCTTTAAGTACAAAAACACCTCTCTCTCTCTCTCTCTCTCTCTCTCTCTCTCTCTCTATATATATATATAAGTATACTAATTCCCCAATCATTATTATTACTAATTTTTTCAGATTTTCACCAAAAAATGTACAAGACTCCAGCGACAGATGAGGTCCCTGTCGGTAAATAAAGTTGTGTGTTTACTTTATTTTAACTCATCAGATGGGATCCCTGTCAGTAAAACAAAGTTGTGTGGTTGGAGTCTTGTACTTTTTGTTTTGCGGCGAAAATGTGAAAAAAAATAAGTAAAATTATGAATAAAAAATAACCCCAAGAAAGTCATATTTTGATGGCTTGTCTTGGGGAGTTAGTATAATATATATATCTATATATATAATAACAAAAGTTCAGATTTTATAGACTTTTATGTAACCACATGTGTATACTTGCAGTTAATTTACAATTTGTCGAGTAATTTTAATTATAATCATATATGCAAGTGGAACTCATACCTAGTATTACAAAAATAAATGTTGACCTCTAAGGTTTAAAGTTGTTACGTACGATTTTTGGTTCTCTTTCTTTCTTTAATATTAATATTTGAACCATGAATCAACCATAAAAGATATTTATTCTTATAATAGTTGATATGCTCTCAAGCAGTGGCGGACTCATAAAATTTGTTCAAAGGGGACACATAAATAAAATGATAAAAATATCAAAATTAAGAACATACTAAATATATCATATTTTTATATAAAAAATATTTAAGAACACTAGATAGTTTAAATAAAAATAAAACCTACATTATATTTAGGTAAACTAAATAGTCTTATGTTTAAAAATCCTAATGAAATCATTAAAATAAATTAAAAAACAATATTATATATAATTGAATCATGACAATACGTTATACATGGATAATTTTAATGTAATAATTTATAGTTTAAGATTTTAGGGTTTATTAATGGGATGTATATTAAATGTTAATTATTGAAAAATAAATAAATTAAAAAAGTAATTAATTTAGAATACTAATCTGGTAAGTCACAATATATCAAAGTGAAAATAAAGAGATGTCAAATAAAGATGAAAAGAAAAGGAAGAAAAAAATTGTTCACGAAAATTACAAATGTTAATGAATTTTGTATAGCACTCAAAAAGTAGAAGTAAATAGAATTTATATAGTAGAAGTAAATAGAATTTATATAGGTGAGAACTAAAAGAATAAAATTGAAAAATAAAAATATTAATTAATTAGGAGTAAGAAAATATTAGAAGTAGGAAAATTAAGTGTAATAAAGGTAACATATAAGAAAGGAAGTTAATTCTAATAGAAATGAGAAAAATAAATAATTAAATAAGAAAATAATAAATAATTTAAAAAATAAAAGAAATAAGGCGCGAAATTTGTGCAAAATGTGGTGCTACAGTCTCAGGGGGCCGGGGGCTCTGATACCACTCAGGGGGCCGGGAGCCCCAAACCTCACAGAGAGGGAGCCCTGGTAAAGAAAACTTACACCCCTACAGCGGCCTTTCAACATTCAACGGCCTAAACGGGGCTACAGTCTGTTCACCAGGCACAAGCTAAGGTCTGTGAGGACGGGGACCGTTAACCTTTCTGATGCGCAGGATCCTCACTAATGTGGGCAAGCGCAGAGCATACTAGGGCTTTTCTGTTGTGCAAGATCCTCACTTGGAGGCAAGCACAGAGCATACTCGGACTTGGTCAAGAGCCTTCTTTCATTTTCTTGGAAGCTATGGATTTCAAGGAATCAGGGAAAGAAGTAGTTTAGAAAGCCATGGTGAGAGAAAACAAAGCTTTATTGATAGTAGGAAATTGGATACAAGGCTTAGTCTCCCAAGGTTGGGAGGCTTACATATTTATAGGCCCAAGGCCTTATATCATGACAAACTAATATGATTACAACAGGACAAACTTATATGATAAGCTTGCTTACATGCTAAGTAAACTTACATGTTAAGTAAGCTTTCATAATAAGCTATCTTACAAGGTAAGCTAACTTCCAAGACAAGCTAGCTTACAGGACAAGCTAGCTTACAGAACAAGCCAGCTTACAGGACAAGCTAGCTTACAGAACAAGCCAACTTACAAGACAAGCTTACTATTATGACAGACATAATAATTAATTTAAAGGCGGGACCCACAACTAGTACAACATACAGAATACTCTGACTAAAAGACAAGATTATTGCTGACAAGTGGCAAGCATGTGAAACAGTGGTTGCTTTGAAGATATCAGTCCGAATCCAGATTGCAGGTTGCGTGGTACTCATCGTCTGAGTCAGTGGCTCCACAAATAGGACATGATTTACAGTGCGTACGATCATCAGGGGATGGTTCATCAGTCTTGGCCTCTTCGAAGGAATCCAATAATGGTGGAGATGGAGCTGGTGTAAGAGCCATTAAATTAATAATTCCTGAGTCCTTTCCATTTATTTCTTAAGGAATGCCTTCAGAGCAGGTCCAAATTCATGATAAAGTCCCGGATAGTCAAAAGTTAAATGCCAGAAGTAATTTGTGTTGACTGTCCATAGGGCTTTGGAAATAGGGTTTTGTCTGAATGGCCTGTTTAGTACCCAAACACAAGTGACTTTTGAAGCCATTTCTGGGCTGAGTTTCCAGAGATTATATTGTCCCATGAGCTTTTGTAGTTCTTTCCTCCATACTGGCAAAGGACCGAATAGTTGAAGGAAGGTGGAAAGGAGTGAATTTCTGTGAGAGGGTTCATGGAGATGACCATATAATACCTGCAAAGGGAATATTATGACATGTGAATATAATACAGATAAACACCAAAGATACCAAGCGCAGTTCATGGTGAACTGGGAGAATGGCCATAAGGAGAAAGGTTCCACATAAGGTTTGGAAAAGTTAGCCACTCTATGAGGATGACCTTCTTGATGGATCTTGGCAAGGTAGACCAAATAGTGACTATCAGCAAAACTTTGGATTTTCTGGGGAGTAAGGGTGGACTCTGGGTGTTCCTGGAGTAATTCGGGAGGAAAGTTGAGCTGGTGAAGTGAATGCATGTTTGTATAGTTTTCTGGTTCAAAAGGAGGGGGGGAGTTTGATGAGCTGGGTGTAGCCATGAGGATGAATGGTATGGGTCTGATGGGAGATGTGATGAAAATAGCTGGTGGCTTGGTAGTAGGTCGGGAAAGCATATCAGCTATTATATTGTTGTCTCCCTTCACATGGCGGACAGTAAAATTGTACCGCGAAAACCATTCTTTTAGTCTAAGTAACAGAGGGTTAGGTGGAATCTTATTTTTGAAGTCAAGGACCTTAGGGAAGGACGAATTGTCCATTTCGACGATAAAGTGTCTAGTTCTCAAGTGAAAATCAAATTTTTCTATACCGTATTTCACAGCATAGATCTCCTTGTAGACTGTGTGATAATGTTTTTGATTTTCTTTGAAAGATCCACTAGCGTGTCCACAGTAAGTCCTTTTGGTGTTTTTCTCTTCAATCAGTACTGCACCCCAGTGTTCATCACTTGCATCAGTTTGCAGGATGACCTGTCCATCTGAAGGAATAGTCAGAGGAGGCAGATTTTTTGCAATCTGCTTTATCTTTTTGATTGCTTCTGTATGCTCGTGACTCCATGATGGAGGCTCTTTCTTTAATAAAGCTGAAAGGATTGCTGTATGATGCGCCAGATGGGGAAAAAATTCTCTGACAAAGTTTACTATTCCCAAAAACTGTTGCACTTGCTTTTTGGATAAATGGGAATCTGGAAAACTGTAGAGTTGTTCTGTCAGATGGGGTCCTGGTTGGTACTGGCCTTGATTTATCTCCATTCCGAGAAAAGTGACAGCATTTGTCCCAATAATGCTTTTCTTTTCAGAAAGCATTATGCCATACTTGTCTGCTAGCGAGTAAAACTGCAGAAGTAGATTATGATGATCTATTTCACATTTGGAAAAGAGGAGGATGTCATCAATGTAGATCAGGGCCGAATGGAGAATAGGATAGAATATTTTTGTCATCGCCTTTTGGAAAAGTGATGGAGCTGTTTTGAGTCCAAATGGCATGACTGTCCATTGGTACTGAGCATCTGGTATGCAGAATGCTGTCTTGTGGCGTTCAGCTGGGTGGATTCCTAATTGCCAGAATGCACCTTTCAAATCAAATTTAGAGAAAATGACTGCTCCTGCCAGTTGTGAAAGTAATGTTGTCGTCCTTGGCAGTGGAAATTTGTCATCTTGTAAGAATAGGTTCAAAGGCTTGTAGTCTATGACTAGTCTTTTCTTTCCTCGAACATTTTCTGACCGTTTTTCTACATAGAACGCCTGGCATGCCCATGATGAAGTGGTAGGCTCTATGAGTCCTTGTGAAAGGAGTTGGTGGCATTCTTCTCTGGCCATCTTGAGATCAGTTGGAGTCATCCCTGAATGGGTTGCCTTTGTAGGGTTTATATCTTCATTGAGTCTAAATGGCAGAGAAATGAAGAATTCTGGATTTTTCCATAAGGGATGAGGATGATGGAACTTATCATGATTTTCTGCACACAGTTTTAATAGCTTCTCTTGAACTCCAGTGTAGTTAGGGGATACTGTAGTGATAGAAAACATGTTGGCAATTGAGACAAAAGGTTTAAAATCTCTTTTGCATCTGATGCCCGTGGGTAATATCCTGAGATTTTCTGATAAGCAATAAAGATCCCATCCAATGATAAGATCTTTTCCAGGAAGATCAGTACCCAAAACTTTTGCCCAAATTGTGAGATTAGGGAGAATTTTAATCCCAATCTTGTGCTTAGTTATGAGCTTGGTATGGAAAAGTTTTCCATCAGCAGCAGCAAACTCTTCTTTATGCCGAACCCAGTATTGTGGGGGTAGGATTTTCGGGTTCATGAAAGAGTTGTAGGATCCTGTGTCCATAAAGGCTATGACAGAAATGTGTTTTGAGTATTTGCAGGTGTAGATTTGGACATGGAGATGTGGGTTGATGGCTGGTTTGTGTACGGAGTCTGGATTAACAGTGAAAGTGTTTTTTGGAGTTTGGAGTGACATAGCAGGCTGCATTATGAAGGCACTAGGGGGTGATGAGTCATATTCTGAAAAGGAATCGGATTCCTTGTCAGATTCTGAATCTGAAGTGGTTGGGAAGGCAAAGGCGGTCTCTTTGTTCATATCTTCTTGTTCTGAGAAGATAGATTCGATATCTGCGTCAGACGGAATATTGACACCTGGAAGTTCTTCGATTGCTTGGACCATCTTTGCAGATTTTGCTTGCTTGTGGGGACACCTTTTTGCAAAGTGACCCTTCTTTCCACATGCATAGCACCGAGTGCTTTTTGAGTCACGTGCGTGCTTCTTTTTGAAATAACGGAATCTTTGTTTCTTTCTTTTTTCTATATCCATTATGAGACTTGCTTTTGCTTTTGAAAAAGGAACGGTAGTGATGTTTTTTCTTTGTCTTGCAGTGGCATTGTTCCTCATCTTTACACTTTATTTTTAGATTTGGACGTTGCACATCTTTTCGTACTTGGGTCCTTCTTTCAGCATCATTGAGAAAAATTGTTGTGTGGCACAAAGCTTGTCCAGGGACTGTAGTGCCATTTGCTGGATCTGACCCAATGTCAGTTCTCTGAGAGCCTATTGGTTGCATTAAAATTAAAAACATTAATTGAAGTAGATAACTGTAGCACTTACTGTTACTGCACAATATCTGCAGACACTGCCGCATGTTACTGCACAGTATCTGCAGACATTGCTGCATGCCTGTAGTGTGTAGACTGTAACTGTGCAACAGTTCAGTTTTTTTTTTTTTTTTTTCTTTTAGATCATCTGGTAAATTAAGCAATTTTTTTTTACAGATTTGGGGGGGAGGGGGCACGTGTCCCCCCTGACCCAATAGTAGGTCCGCCTCTGCTCTTAAGAAGTCCAATCGTAAATGAA